>WOAB01000173.1:0-45150 GCA_027886185.1 Rheum nobile | reverse complement strand
AGGGAGTTTCGGATGTCTTTCGGAAGAAATTCCTGGATTCCCCCCGACCGCGACGTAGAGTTTTCAATTGATCTGAGCCTGGTACGACGCCGATTTCCAAATCACCGTATCGATGGCTCCTGCTGAGATGCAAGAATGAAGAATCAACTTGAAGATCTTCTTGATAGAGGTTATGTCAGGCCGAGTGCATCGCCATGGGGTGCCCGGTTTTATTCGTCAAAAGAAGGACGGATCGTTCCGACTTTGTATCGACTACCGAGAGTTGAACAAGGTGACGATCAAGAACAAGTATCCTTTGCCTAGGATTGATGACTTGTTGGACCAGTTGCAGGGAGCAAAGGTTTTCTCCAAGATCGACCTAAGATCTGGTTATCATCAACTCAGGATTCGGAAGCAGGACATTCCTAGAACTGCGTTTAGGACCAGATATGGTCATTACGAGTTCGTAGTGATGCCCTTTGGGCTTACAAATGCTCCAGCTGTCTTTATGGATTTGATGAACCGATGTTTTCACCAGTACTTGGATAAGTTCGTGGTGGTCTTCATAGACGACATTCTGATCTACTCTCCGAGTGAAGAAGTCCACGAGGAACATCTATGGATTTCCTTGTCAATCCTTAGACAACATCAGCTTTTTGCTAAATTGTCTAAATGTGAATTCTAGATGAAGGAAGTGGCTTTCTTAGGCCACGTGATCAATAAAAATGGGGTTATGGTTGATCCCCAAAAGATTGAAGCGGTGGCTAATTGGACACAGCCCCAGAACGTGAAGGAGGTACGCAGTTTTCTTGGACTTGCCGGGTATTATAGAAGATTCGTAGAAGGATTTTCAAAGATCGCTCTACCTATGACCAATCTACTCCGCAAGGTCCACAAGAAGTTTGTCTGAATGACAAGTGCGAGGTCAGTTTCCAGGAGTTGAAGCGACGGTTGACCTCGGTACCCGTGTTAGCACTCCCAGAGGGGAATGACGATTATGTGGTCTATAGTGATGCTTCCAAGTGTGGTCTTGGTTGTGTTTTGATGCAAAGGGGCAAAGTCATTGCTTATGCATCCAAGCAACTCAAGACGTACGAAGAAAAACTATCCGACCCACGATCTTGAGTTAGCAGCGGTTGTCTTTGCGCTGAAGATTTGGAGGCATTACCTCTACGGTATAAGATATCAAGTCTTCACTGACCACAAAAGTCTCAAGTATATATTTACTCAGAAGGAGTTAAATATGAGACAACGCCGCTGGCTAGAGTTGCTCAAGGACTACGACATGGAGTTGTTGTATCATCCGGGCAAGGCTAATGTAGTAGCTGATGCACTAAGCCGGAAGACAACGCATGAGACTGTAGTTGCTCTACTACTGCTCAGACCAAGCTAAACCAAGAGTCATGCGACATTGAAGTCTTGTATGACCAGCGTAGAGGGTACCTGAGTATGATAGAAATTCAGGCTACACTGTTGGATCAGATAAAAAAAAAGCAAGTCGATGACATCATCTTGGTAAAGTTAAGCAGTGAGGTGATGGATGGAAAGCTCCCAGTTTTGTGGTTCAGGATGATGGATCACTTTGGTTTCAGGATCGGATCTGTGTGCCTGACACAGAAGGTCTTCGTCAGTTGGTGATGAGAGAAGCTCATTCATCTGCTTATTCTGTGCATCCTGGCTCTAGCAAGATGTACAAGGATCTCAGGAAGAAGTTTTGGTGGCCAAACATGAAGTGGGACGTAGCAGACTTTGTGGCAAAGTGCTTAACTTGCCAGAAGGTCAAGATCGAACACCGCAGGCAGGTGGTGAGATGCTACCTCTCCCCGTGCCAGAATGGAAATGGGAGGGACATTTCCATGGACTTCGTCACTGGGCTACCCAAGACTCGAAGTCAGAGAGATGCTATCTGGGTAATTGTGGATAGGCTTACGAAGAGTGTTCATTTCATAGCCATCAAGACCACATGGGAAACCCATAAGCTAGCGAAGTTTACCAGAAGGAGATTGTCCGCTTACATGGCATTCCTAAGACCATGTATCGGACCGAGATGGCCGTTTCATGTCAAGATTCTGGAAGGAACTTCATAAGGCTATGGGAACGATAGTTGAGGTTCAGTACAGCGTTTCATCCTCAGACAGATGGCCAGTCTGAAAGGACCATCCAGACTCTGGAGGATATTGCTTAGAGCTTGTGTGCTCGATCGTCCGACTAGCTGGGAGGACAGCTTGAGTCTAATTGAGTTCACGTAACACAATAGCTGGCATGCTACAATCAAGATGGCTCCGTTTGAAGCTTTGTATGGTCCAGGATGCAGATCTCCGATTTGTTGGGACGATAATGCCGACAAAATTCTGCTTGGGACTAGAGTGGTCGAAAGGACGGCTTCAGACATTGCTTTGATCAGACAAAGAATGTTGACCGCTCAGAGGTCGACAGAAGTCCTACGCAGATCGGAAGCGCAGACGTCGAGTTCGAGGTCGGTGACAAAGTTTTTGTCAAGGTATCGCCTTCCAAAGGAGTTTTCAGATTTGGTAAGCGTGGGAAGCTTAACCCTCGCTACGTGGGACCATTCAAAATTCTGGATAGAGTGGGATCTCTAGCATACCGTTTGGCGTTGCCACCATCGGCTCACACGGTGCATAATGTGTTACCGTGTCTTTACTCAGAAAGTATGTACCAGATGAGTCTCATGTACTTAGCTACGAGGACATCGAGATCCAGCTAATGGTACTTATGAAGAGTTGCCCGTGCGCATTTTGGAGCGTCGGGAGAAGCATTTGCGCAACAAGATCGTACCATTGGTACGAGTGCTATGGTCCAAGTCAGGGACCGAAGAAGTTACTTGGGAGACGTGGAAACCGAGTCAGATATGCTCAGCGTTTTCCCGAGTTATTCTCGACCTAAGTTTCGGGGTCGGAAACTTCTTGTAAGGGGGAGGAGATGTGATACCCCGTAATTTGTAAGGTTATATTGGGAATTATGGAATTTTCCCGGGTACCCGTTTGGTACGTCGGATTTAATTCAGGTAGTTTGAGACATTCTGTAATGTGCTCTGTATCTGTAATATTTTCTCAGTGAAATAATATACAGACATCATGCCTTGGAGTTTAATTGTCATTCGCGTACGATAATTTTATCCCGGTTTAATGTCTTATCCGTTCAAAGCTGAACGGGCGGGGGAAAAAGGGTCACGGCGACCGTCGTAAAGTCGCGGCGACTGCCGTCGTGAGACCCAGCACGGCGACCGCCGTAAAGATACGGCGCACGCCGTTCCAACGCCCGAGGAGGCAGCTGATGTGTCATGACTGCGGCGACCGCCGTAAATTACGGCGACCGCCGTAAATGCCGTCATCGTTGTCCAGCAGTCGTTGCCGTTGGTCGCCGACGTTGTTTCTGACGAGCGCCAAAGTAGCTCTAGGCCCTCGTCTTCGAACTCCAGATGTGTTGGCTATAAAAGGAGGTGCTGGGGGAGAGGTTTTGAGCCATCCAAGCACCAAACCTCTGCCAAATTCGCCTCTCGCGGAGTTGTGCCTTCGCCGGAAATTTCGAAGCTTTCATCGGTGTTGTTAGTGGTGTTTCCAGCAGCCTTTGTGAAGCTTTGGTTAGCCTTGGAGGCTAGAAGCCAAAGCAAGTCGAAGGAGGCCAAACCGCTCGTGTTTTGGGGTGAGTTTTCTCTCGTTCTGCGTCGTCTGAGTTCATCACGGCGACCGCCGTGTTCTTCGCGGCGACCGCCGTGATGAAGACGGTGACCGCCGTGTTCTTCACGGCGACCGCCGTGATGAATACGGCAACCACCGCCAAGAACAGCGACCGCCGCCAGTGCCCAGAACGCCTTCGTGGCTTTGGCTTGGTCGGTTGTCGTCGTGGCGTCTTTCCTTTCGTGTTCTTTCGCCGTGTTTAGATTCGTACCGTTTATGTCGGATCTAACTTAGGGTTCCTTTTATGGGTCGACTCGAAGTTTGTTGTGCTGTCGGAACTATACCGTGTCGAGCCCAGAATCCAGTGACGTCTTTAGACTATTCTTGCTCATTCGTTCCATATTTACATTAATTATCAGTATTTTATCTGAGTAATTAATTTGGAATGAATATTCTGTTTGTCTGGAAACGGTTTTGTTAAACTGTTTTGAAAATCATATAATAGGTTGTATATCTGTTAGAACAACGCTATTATCTGTGATCGCCTTTCGAGCCTTTATGTGGATTTATCCTGTAAATGTTGTGGTGATGTAACTGTTTAGTTAGCACTGTTAAATAGGAACGTTACTCGGACCAGTCGTTTCTTTATAATCTGGTATCGGGATGGCTCGTCCCCATCTGGTACTATTCTATGATCATGATCGGTCTCTTACACATGTGTGTAGAGACAGGACACTTAGCTGGTGTCACAAACCTTTCGGTATACGTCACTCTCGACGAAACGTATACTAAGATGTGTCGTCCCATTGGTGGGGTACACATGTAAAAGTCTATAATGTGATGTGTGTTTTGAAACATAAATCAGATAAGTGCTACCTTGACGCATATAATTAATACACCTTGGGCGAGTAGTGCAGCTAAGTTTCAGTGCAGCTAGGAAAACTCGTCTTGACTTGAATGTAGTACGTTCTCTTTCCAATCTGGATTCGCTGTAGGCGATGAGGTTGGTCGTGAACCGAAGCATCTCAGTCAGTTTTAAATCATTGTTGTATGATTCTGTAATATTCCAGATTGTCATTACTTCCTTAAAGACTCATTTCAGTTGGAGTCTTCTTTCGAGTCGATTTCTGTGAAGATTCAGTCTTCCAGAATCTTCTCTGTGCATACCTCTTGTTTATTCCAGTAGGAATATGATGGTTGACTACCGTTATCGGTTATTATCCGAGAAGCGATGAGTCTAACCTAATATGACTGCTTCGAACCAGTCTGCTTTATACCCTTGCTAGTCTATTCATTTAGACTAACCAACCAATATTTTCCCTTGCATGGTTGGCTGGTGTCATCCATTTGATTCGGCACATCAGTTAAGAAGTAGCTCAGAAGATTAGAAGGACTATGGAGTCGGCGGTGGTTTTTGAATGTTTTAATCATTTCTTTAATCAGGTTATGATCCTTTGGACAATAACTCCGATTGTAATATACTTTCTTAGTCTTCTGCTGTGTTTGGTTTAAACTATGTTTTGACCTATTTAGGATTGGGTTGTAATCCCGTAACTCTTGTTTCCTCGACAATGTTATGTTTTGGAATTTAATGCTTGATCTTTGTGTATCAATTGCATTTCATAAATTGTATTTATTTGGTAAGCCTTGGGTGATCTCGGTAAGGAACACTGGGGTCACTGGCGGTAATTCCCTTCCAAAAGGGTTAAGTTTTGGGGGTGTTACAGTTGCAGCACAATTGGTATTCACTCCTTGTGGGGAGTGGATAAAGGGTGGAGAGGTCACGTGTTCGACTCTCACCAACAACCTCTTGGCTAATGGCTTCCATTTAATTTGGAGTAGCCCCCAAGGATGGGTTGGGGTACATGGGCTGCGGCCCATGGAGTGTCTCATGTTAGGCTAGGCCCGTGGCTTGAGCACTCACATAAAAGTGTACTTTTTTGTAATACCCACACACATTGGGCCGGCCCATCACAGGGCTGCAGCCCATACACCTCAACCCATCCCATGTTGGCCCATACCCTTAAGGCAGGAAACCACACCATGGAGGTTGTTCGTGAGTCTCGAACTCGAGACCTCAAGCTTTAACAAGAAGTCCAACGCCCTCTTGTTACCAATTGCGCTGCAACACAATTGGTAACAAGAGGGCGTTGGACTTCTTGTTAAAGCTTGAGGTCTCGAGTTCGAGACTCACGAACAACCTCCATGGTGTGGTTTCCTGCCTTAAGGGTATGGGCCAACATGGGATGGGTTGGGGTGTATGGGTTGCAATACTGTGATGGGCCGGCCCAATGTGGTGTGGGTATTACAATAAATCTCTCTAATTGATATATCATAGCTCTTAAGCTATACTTTGAATCTTAAATTAGTAATCATACTGTCGTTTCTTTCTTTTTTTCCAGAAAACTTCATCTTACGGTCATGCCTCTTTTCCTAGATGCCGAGCTCCTTGAAAGAGCAATTGCCCAATTTGGGAAGAATATGCATATATTCATGCATACAATCTCAAATCACTGCGATGCATCATGGTAAATTTCCTACTTATCCATGTGAGGAATCATTTAAAAGATGGTCTGTGGTTGTGAATTAATGCCAGAATCTCACTTGACACTGTCAATCTATTGATGGCCTTAAAAATATTCTTCAACCTGGAAATGTTAAAGACCTGGTTCATCCTCATGTGGACCCATATTCCTGGCCTCACTTATTTAGTCATATAAATGTATTTATATAATTTTTTATTGTTGATTATGAAGGACTTGGAAGCACAACGAAAGCTACTATTTTTATATTAGGAGTCTGGTTCTATTATATAAATGTTGTTGTGTTTAGTGACTTATTTTTACCTTTAATTCCATGGGGTTTGTCTTGGTCAATATCAAAGACTCTCTTTCATTAGCTTTGTATTTAGGATACGGTGTTTGGAACATTGTTTCATAGCTTGTCTTTCAAGTCTTGTAGAATATAAGGAAAGAATTTTGATGGTACAGTGTGATTTCAACATTTTTGTTGCTTATCCATCTATCTGTATCTTTCTAATTTTATGTGTATTCTTGTTCCTCTTCTTTTTATGTGAATCACTGAAGAACAGATGAAAAATTCTTTTCAAATAGTTTTTTGGCTGAGATAGGTGGACTGGTTTTCACTGGTTTTCAGCAGGAAAATCGTGTTATGTCATCCCAGATGGCAAAGAGCTATGATACAGATGTTCGATTATATCCACGCTCAGATGGCATCTCTGTTGTTGGATTGGCTGAGCAAGATGGTCGGAACTTCCAATCTAGAAACAGCTTGCAATTGACAAACATGGCTTTATTGTACAGTGATCCATTCTATACATCTGAAAAGCTGTATAGTAGTTCATGCAGCACCTATCCTGGACACGAGCACCTTAAGCAGTTGAAGAGCAAGCTGGTTGCTGATTTTTCTCTATCAGATGGAAGAACCTACTCATTTTCTTCAAGTGGAAAACAAAATGTTGAAGTAAGCTTTCCTCAATATTTGACATGTACTGAGTATTTTTTTTTTAATCACGTACTTATGGTATTTTTTTTTCTTGGACTTTATTCATCAAGTTTATTTGTATTGATTTATTGTGCGTGTCTCTGCAGATTTTAAATAGTTCCTTTGATTCTCCACAAGGTCAGTTGAATTTCTCTTCTCAAAAAGAAAAGCATGATTCAAGAATACCAGGCATCACTTCTTTAGGTGTGGGTAATTCAGTTTCATCCGGAGCTTCTTTGTCGAGTAAACACGAATTAGATGGACACCTGACCTTCATGAGAAATTCGTAGAATGTGTAAATCGCCTAGGCGGTGCAGATAGTAAGTTTGTTATTATCTTATTTTAGTTTCTGATCTACTTTTAGTAGCACTGAGAATTGATTGTCATTTCTGTTTCTCAACTTCAAAGGCTACACCAAAGGCGATACTAAAGTTGATGAACTCGGAAGGACTGACAATCTTCCACGTCAAGAGTCATTTGCAGGTATTGATTGTATTTGATAACTTGAAATCTATAGACTGGTAAAGGTAACAGGTTCTTCTCTGAATCACCCATTACTGTTTGCTATGCATAAATATTGAATTGCCAAATACATGCCTGAGTTTTCAGAAGGTAACAATTTGTCTATTCGATTTCTTATATAATTAACACTTTCTTATACTTCTCCGACTCTTCAGTTGTTCAAGTTGTTGTGCACTTGTTAGTTGTTATCGCTAGAAAATTATTGTTTAACTTACGCTAATCTTCACTTTTCTGATGACAAAGCTTCAACTGCTTGCATCTCTGCGTAATTGGATTTGTCGTAAATCACCATCATTCTATGCATTATAGTATCAAAAAGGAAGAAATTAGTTATCAAGTTTTTGAAGTATCTTGTATCAAAGGCTTTTCTAAATAGTACTAGGTAACTTGAGCAATCTGTTAAATGCAGGACTTTGAGTTTAAGGAGCTGGAAGACGTCGTTCACTATGGGATGCAATGAACACAAAACAACAACGTGCGGAAGATTTGCAGGTGGAAATGCATTCGATGATTTTACTTCATTCGGTCTTCAATTCATTGTGTACTATAATCCATCAAGAAGTTTCATTTAGTGTAATAAAAAAAAATATTGTTGTAACTTTTGCAGATTGCAAAATCAGTGCCCTGAATCTGCTTTCTTTCAGGTCTTACAGGAGAGGAGATGATGATGTTTATTGACGCCTTCCCTAAAACTGGTATGTTATATTAACAAGCTTAGAGTTTCAAATGAATTTTGATGTATGCTGCTGAAATTGCATTTTTAGTATACGTAAACGATATAAACGACTTTATATAGTGATATCTACATGTGCACTTATGCAGGACTAGATGCAGCAGTCTTTGCAGCTCTTGTTCCCAACAGTGCAGACAAACCTGTTACCACTCAACTTGTATGAGGTCGCCTTTTTCCAGGAAACTCATGTACACTTTAACCATTCTGATTGATCTGAAGCCAATGGAGTTTTCGGAGTGATGCTGATTGTAGTAAGGCTTTTACCGCAGATTGAAATTGAGCAGGAATTCGAAGCAAAGGTGCTTGAATATCACCAGGCTTTCCTAGCTGCCCACAAGCAGCCATTTTATCATCTCCTCTGCTTGGTCTCAGCAAGACTGTGATGCCGGCTGCAACTAATATATTTCGGATCTCAATCATCTTCTCTTCACTTGTCGGTTTGAAGAGTGATCTGCTGTGGGGATTGAATGATATAAGGTTGATTTTGCAAGGGATTCCCTGAACAAGATCAATGATTCTTTTTGCATCGTCCATGCTGCACAATATTGATGATGAAAAATTAAGTTGAAATGAATACAAATAAAAAATGCCACGGATTTTTAGGGGCAAGGAAACTCACCTGTCGTTCACTCCCAAAAGCATTACATATTCAAACAAATCTTTGTACTTGTGTTTGTGACGCAATTCTTCTCGAAGTGTCCCTAGGAGCAAGTTCAAGTTGTACTTCCGGTTTATTGGCATGATCCAGTTTCTGATCTGAAAATGTTCACAAAACAATGTTTGTTTTTGGATAATTTAACTCCACGTGTTTGATATTACTTGTAATTTTAACGTTTAAAATAAATTTTAAGAAATATGATAATTTAACTAAAATATAAAATTTTATACAAATGGCCCGTGCGAAGTACGGGCTTCGATTTCTAGTTAGTATGAGAAAAAATAAAGAATTTGTGTGTTAATTTTTCATTCCCAATAATAAATCAAACATTAAAATAAAATTTACATATCCTCTTAATCCAATTCCTTATTCCAATTCATTTCTACCAAACACATCCTAATTATACACCCATGGGCCCATGGCTCAAATGAGCTTGAAATGACCAAAAGATGTCGATCAAAAGCCGCTATCCTTTTTACCAATGATTCCCACCTTGGTGAAAATGTTGATATATGATCGTGATATGAGGAGACATTATTTTTTATTATTATTCTCATTTAATAAATATAAAGTGATACATGGCGTTTTTTAGTTGTGTTGATCTATTCCCAATAAGTTCGTTTAAAGTTGAAGATCTTTTGGCATATTCTTTGGACATAATCAACCTCTAAACTATCAAAATTTAACCAATTTGACTCAATAGATACTCTTTCTGTTTAGTAATAAGTATCATTTTAACCCTTATAATTTATTGATGAGCTATTGTATATATTATTGGAAAATGCACACATTGAAATTTTTATGTAAATTGTTTTTATTTATTGATTAAAAATAAGGTGGATAAATATTAGTAAAATTTAAGAAAAATATGTAGTATTATATATTAAATATTTCATTTCTTAATTGTAAAATAAATAATAAAAATCATTACCCCTATCTATGTATCACGTTCGGTAACAGTCAACGAACGACTCAAACAAATATCTATACCTCCAAAGTCTAGTTTGAATCTCCCATATACCACACTATTTGCATCACTCATATAGTCATATTCCACTCACTCCTGATTGACTTGTAGAAAATCGTTTATGCAATCCGAATTATTTATTCCCCTTTATGAATCATTCCAAAAGTAAAGAATAAAGTTGTGTAAATAGTGGTACAAATAATCTGAATTTCCACCCATTTTGATATTTTTCCACTTTACATATTCCCAGAATCAGAAGCACCGTTGGCTGAAATCTCACCCATCTTATCACTTTTTTGTTGCCTTACCCTTTGCCTTAGGTGCAATTTTGCCCAGAAAAAATAAACTACTTGCAACACTTTTATGGGAGGCCTATGGATTATGATATAATCCCTCCCTCCCAGTTTATAAGCCCCATTTACATTTTTTTACACTGTTCACAGTTAAAGAGAATTTTTAAAATTTCTTCCAATATAAAAAAAAAAAACATAGTCATGTAGGGTCTTGTTTGATTCGTCTCAACGAGTATTTTGATAATATCAAAAAATTATAATTTTTAGGATTATGTAATTAGAGATATTAACGATATAAAATCTACATCGGCATTTGAACCCGATCAAAGTGGGGCTTATAATATGGGACAAAGGGAGTATTAAGGGTGCGTTTGGATCAAATCCCAAAAAAACTTTGACAACTTCAATTCTTAATGAAATTTTTAGAAAAGAATGTCAAGACCTCGGGTTTAGTTCCAATAGAGTTGGAAAAATTAACTCTAGGTAGAGGTGGATAAATCTTGACCGTTAAATTCTTATTTAACGGTTAAGATTATTTTTCTATTCATATCTGTTTATAATTTTTTCATTTTAGTTTTTTTTTATACAGACAAATAAATAATATCCTTACAACCCAGAAGGCATACCCAAATCATTACAACGAATGATTTTTACAAAAGATTTACAAGATGAAGAAATACTAGAACTCGAATCTAAAAATCGAATTCGAGATCGTTGCAACTGTGTGTAATCATGTTGAGGCAGCAGATAGTCTAAAATAGCGTTGCGTAGGATAGTAGGAGAGATGTTCGAATTAGCCAGGAAGTCAGCGGCTTTATTGGATTCTCGGTAGCAGTGATGAACCTGAAAATAATCCAAACCATATAATAATGAGAGAATTTCTTGAATTATGGTTGAAATTTTCCAAGGGATTTTCCAAATTCCACGAATAGAATTAATAACAGAGAGATTATCTCCTTCAAGAACTATCCGCCTAAAACCTTGCGAAATAACCCTACGAAGGCATTCGAGAGCGACAAGCGCTTCAGCTTTAATAGGTGAGGAACATAGGATCTGCTTATGGTCTAAGAAGACTACCTCACCAGAGTGGTTTCGGAAAATATATCCAATATGTGTAGAGCCGTTTCGTTTAACAGATGCATCAAAATTTAATTTTATGTAGTTAGGAGGAGGTTTTCACCATTGGGAAAAATAATTAGAGTGTTTCCTTTTCTTGACAATCGAGTGATGTTGCTGTGACAAGCTTGCAATCCAGTCTTTGTAGGAGATATACGCACGGTTAACAGTTTGCTGAATTTGAATAAGAGCTTTTCGAAAAATTAAAGCATTTCGATCTTTCCAAATATGCCACCAAAGAAAAATTATAGGTATAATATCTCGGTTTGTGGAGTGAAAAAACTCCATATTAGTATAGATAATTTTTTCATTTTAGTTGGTAGAGCTTTTTTACAACTTCACCGGAACATCTCACAGTGACTTTATACTAATGAACAAATGCATCAATTTTCCTTTATAAACCTAACAATACCCAAAACATCCAAAACACCAAGATCCAACTTTAGCTTAAAAACCCACTTAATGTGAAATCTGCTCAGCCTCAAATTTGCTTGGCCTATAAGCTATCTACACAGCTCAACATATACACTAGAATATGGTACAAATGATACATTATGTACCAATGATAATAAACCAGAGGACCAAGACAGAAAACCATTACTTCTTGAATTTGTAAGCCATGGTAATCAAGCTATGAACACCAGCACAAAAACCCTAGACAGAAAACTTGTGAATAAGGATAGCAGAAAACCAAAACCAAGCCCCAAAAACAAAGAGCACAACCTGTAGGAATTACAATTGAGATCACCTCATGCACTTTGCAGAGTGAATTGTAACCCTCAGCTTCTTATATCATCAAGAAGACAGAAAATCAGTAGTTCAATAGGCGCAATAAGAAAACAGAAAACGAGTAGTTCGATAGGCGCAAAACAAACAAACGACATTGCCAAATGATATGAGAACTGCCCACCTTATGGCAGGTAGATTAAGAAGAAATTATATGCATAAATGAAAGTTTCCATCCCATAGAGAGAATAATAAGGCATGGAGTAGGGGTTCGTTTGGATCGCCACCCAGAATGCATTTTAATGCATTATTTTGTATTAAACGCTATCATTTAATACAATTTAATGCATTAAAATTCATTGTAATGGTGACCCAAATGGACCCTAGATGGAGAGTGCAACAAGAACAAGAACAACAAAACCCAATCTGAAATCCACAGGAAAAGAAATAATAGAAGGTATTTTCGGTTGGAAATGAATGATTTCATGGAAGAAGGTTACTGAAGGGAAGCAAATGGGAGTTTTGCATATTCACAAATCACAACTAATAATTAAACAAAATATTAAGAGAAACAAATAGACTCAGCATTCTAAATTTACCATAAGAAGCATATTTAGGTTATTCAAAGCATCCAGCAATGGTAGCTAAGCCTTCTGGAATAGAGCAAATTGGTATGATGAGAGAGTCATATTTATTTGTTAAGAATATGAAGCACAGCATTAGCCATCAGGTGTGCAAAAGACAAACCATGTCCATATATAAAACGAGCCGAAACAGTAAAATTAGTTTTAAAAAAAAAAAGACAAAGCAGGGCAATCCTTCACACACCTGCCTTCACATTACTTTAGTAAAGCCTCTCACCTTAGCACAGACTCATTGGCTCCAGCGGGGGACGGAGGGAAACATGGACCTCGTGTTCTTCGGGGCCCGCATGTAGCTTTGGAACCATAATCTCGAGAATCGTTCCTGAGTTATCATAGAAAGCCTCTATCTTAGCGTCTTCGGGGATCCGGGTTGATAAGGAGATTTCCCTGATGAATTCTCCAGGTGGGCAGTGTTCGGGGCTCGGATCCGTCAGCTTGAAAGTCCTGTCGCGCCTCTTGAGGAACGGCACCCTTGATGTGCTCAAGCACGAAATCTTTATAATCCCGTGTGTAAGAGTGTTCCTCCAAGAGACTTTGACCCTCTGGAGATCCACAAATGGCAGGCTCATGATGATCAAGTAGCCGTCTTCGTCCTCGTATATCGACTTGCAAGCAGTCACAGGGCCGTAAACGTTCCTCATCACGCCGCTGAAGTCGTGCACCCACTGTGGATCATTCGGGTGAACTTCGATGTCGAGAGATCGGTCTGATGGAGGATTGACGGTCAAATAGCAATCGTCATCGTTTCCATGAGGGAAAAGATCCTTTCTTCTCTTGCTGCAGACGGGTGACGTGTCGATTCCTTCGCCGCTACCATTGTTGTTCACGGCCGGAGTCGATAGATTCAGGCCAGCTCCGTTGAGGAGTCGCTTTGGATGAGAATTGAGGTCGTTTTTCAATGGAGCCGCCACCCTCTCGAGTTCAAAGTCTGTGTTTGGAAGGTTCCTCCAGGAGCTGTAATCACACGCCTCTGTCGGGATTTTGAAGTTCAACTCTCTCCCCGTAAGCTCGGTCCACCTCTTCCGCTCTTCCTCATCGACGCACAGCAAACTCGGGGACAGAACGGGCTCGATCCCATGGAGACACTGTGGGTTAGAAAGGCCGCGGTAATGCTTTCGTTGCATCCTGTGGGACCGAGCAAAGCCTTTCTCCACGCTGAACGGGAACGAGGGCTCCCCTTGACGAGAATGCCCGTTCATGTAGCTCCTGAGCTGCATCTTACCGAGGGCGTTCTCAGGCCTTTCCTTGAACACCCACATGTACATATTCTCCATATCATGCTGCACCAAGAAAGTGTCGAGCATGAGATCGGATTTCTCGTACCCAGACACCCCGTTCCCGTCCCTGATAAGCTTGCCCCGGGATTTCTCAAACAACACAGGCCTGAAGTAGAAGCTGAAGAAAAACCAGGCGCCCCAAATGCTATCCAACCTCTTGGCACACTTCCTTCCCGGCTTGGGGACATTGAGATAGCTATCGGTTCCATAGATTTGGGGGCCGAGACCCACGTCGAGAATATCAACTGGCTCCGCGTTCCAAAGCTGTGGGGGCGAGCTGCGGTCCGAGGACAAGGGCAGATTGATATCAGGAGGGCCAGGGAGAACCACGTGGTGGTTCATTTCGAGGTCGATTTCGTCATGTGAAGAGGCGCTGGAGTCCATGGATAGCAGGGTTGAAGGGTGATGATTCTCCATCGAAAGTGTTGTGAGAAGTACATCCTCCAACATAGCTCAAGTCCAGTTGATGAGCAAGGCAACTCTACCTGTGGTGGGTTCAAAACTATTTTAGCCAAAATATATCAATTCAAACGAAGGCAAAATCTTCTACTACTAACATGTAAAAGGTACAAAAGTTAGATAATCAACAATCTCAATAGAGAAGAAAGGAAGGGATTTTTGGAACCCTAAAACTGACCCAGATCAGCAATACCACCTAAAGTGACCCACAATCACATCAGCAAAATCTGTAACTACTAACATGTAAAATGGAACAAACTTCATATGCCATTTTAAAAAAAGAGCAAAACTTTCTACTATTACTAACATGTCAAAAGAACAAAATTTAGAAAATGAACAATTTCACCAGAGAAGAAATGAGGGAACTTTTAGAACCCTAAATTCACCCAGATCAGTGACCCACAATTACATCAGCAAAATCTTTTACTACTAACATGTAAAATGGAACAAACTTCAGATACCATTTCAAACAAGAGCAGAACCTTCTACTACTAACATGTAAAAGGAACAAAATTCAGATAATGAACAACTTCACCAGAGAAGAAATGAAGGAACTTCTAGAACCCTAATCTGACCCAGATCAGCAAGACCACCTAACCGACCCACAATCACATCAGCAAAATCCTTTACTACTAGCATGTAAAAAGGTACAAACTTCAGATAATCAACAATTCCAATTTCCACAGGAAGAAATGAAGCAACTTTCAGAACCCTAAAACCGACCCACATCAGCAATACCATCAAAATTCAAAACCCTATTTACGATCTTCAACCAAGTACTAATTTCAGTCCACACCCAACAAAATAACCCCCAAAGAACGCAACTTTCTTTGTTTTCTCCAGTTCTTCCGAAGCTTCAACATAAAACCCAGAACAACTCGTAATTCAACAAACCACGAAATCCGAAATTCTAATACGTGCTTAAATCTACAGCTACAAAATTGAGGCAGCACTACAAAGAGATGAAAAAAGCAAATAGACAACAACAGAGAAACAAACATCAAAACTCAACCCAAAATGTAACCGTTGAGAAGAAGAAGATGATGAATTGGGAGAGATCGGCGAAAAGAGTAGTGCCTTTTGGGGGAAGCTTCGGAAACAGAGGAGCCAAGACTCGAATCGAAAATTGTGAGTATCATTGGGCTAAATTTCTGCCTTTTAAATCCTCTCTTTTGGGGAGATCCTCATCAAGAGGTGGTGTGGCGGATGAAAAATGGCACAAGGAAGGAGAGTATGCCGTTTGACCGAAACGAAGGGTGTCAAAACTCGATAGGGCAGTGGAAAAAAAATGTTGGTTTCGGAACAAACCTTCACGGGATGCGACCCATCTGTCGCCGTTACTCAACGGTGACGGTGACGGAGCCACGCGGCAGCACTCTTGCGGGTTTGTTAGGGTGTGTCAACGGCGACGCTGTACTGCTGAAGTCATCACCGGTTCAGTTTCTTTGCTTCCGTAAGGGAATTCTTTTTTCGAGGGAGGATATGGGTTCAATCTAGGGTTTGTTGTGTACTAAAAGAGTTTTGGTAAAATGGAAGAATGAAATATTTGGTGGAATAATCACTAGTTTATATATGCCCTTGAGTGGAGTCATTGGTATGCTTTCACATTGGTATTGTTTTCAGAAGAAGTTATCGATTTTAGGGTTTTTTTTATGCGTTTTATACAAGATTTGAATCTGTAAGATTTATTTGTATTTGTAACGTTTATAATTGCTTTAAAGGGTGAGAGTAGAAAATTCGAATATGATAAAAAATGATTTCTTATAGAGTAGTGATTTGTATTCTATGGAGAGTTATTGGTGAACATGATTAGTATTCTTTCGGAATAAGTTATTGGTGAAAAAGGTTATCCTTTTAGGGCTTTTTTGATGCGTTATTAATGCATCAATTATGGCAAGAGATTCGCATTCACAAGGATTTTACGGAATTTTGTAATCTTGGTGGATTCTTTTTATGGAAGTAACGCATGGAATTTGCAGAAAAAGAGGCAGAAAGTTCAGACACGACAAAGACGATTTCATAATTAAAACCATACTCGATAGGGTTTAGTGGAATTTGTAACCTTGGTGCATGTGTTCTTTTTATGGAATTTGCGGGAAAAGGGGGAGGAAAGTTCAATTACGACAAAGACAATTTCATAAATATAACTGTATTCGATAGGGTTCAATGGAATTTGTAACCTTGGTGCTCTATATATGGAAGTAAATCATAGAATTTGCAGGAAAAGGGGTAGGAAAGTTAGATACAATAAAGACGATTTCAAAAATAAAATAGTATTTGATAGGGTTTATTGGAATTTGTAACCTCGATGAGTTCTTTTATGGGAATAACGCATGAAATTTGCTGAAAAGGGGGGTAGGGCAGTTCAAACATGAAGAAGATGGTGTCATAATTAAAACTGTATTATGTGGGGTTTAGTTATATTTGTAACGCTTAGAGTTTTTTTTATATATGGAAGTAACGCATGGTATCTACAGAAAAAAAGTGAATGGAGCTAGGAAACTCGAATGCGACAACGATGCTTCCAAAAATAAAATTGAATTATGTTCAGTTTACTTGAATCTGTAACGCTTAGAGTTTTATTTTATTCTGGAAGTAATGCATGGTATCTACAAGAAAAAAGTAAATGGAGCTAGGAAGCTCGGATGCGACAAAGATGCTTCCACAAATAAAATAAAATTCTATTCGATTTACTTGAATATGTAACACTTAATATTTCTTTTTATGGAAATAACGTATGGTATTTGCGGAGAAAGGATTAGTGAAAAGCTAGGGAATCCATACATGCCAACAATAAAATTTTAAATCAGACCATTCATGCGCAAATAAACGAAATAGTTTCTCTCATTTTCAAGAGGGAAAAAGAAAAGATAAGGACCAAGATTATTGAAAATTTTATACATGTATTAATAATGGTTGTAACTTGCAATGCCATTCTTATGCAGTATATCTTGCACTATATTTTCAATAGTATGATTATTTTGTAGCTATCGATCTTATTAGAAAATTGTGTTTCTTCTTGTGAAATATTTTCCACTACAAATGAACTAAACTAAATGCAGAATGCATGACATTTGTAGAAAAGATCAGCAACTATAGCTCGTATAACTCGTAACAAATTTATTTATTGTAACTCACAGAAAGATGTTACTGTAACGAACTCAAGGTTGGATAGATGTGAGCTCTAATGAAAGCTCAATTGAGATAGGGAAAGATGACAAAGGCAGGAAGAGTAAGGAAAGAAAGAGAGAAAGGAAGAAATGAGTTTGTTGCATTAAATGAATGCCTCTAATAGAATTGCATCGGCCTTCTTAAGGCTAATTAGTGAATTCACACAATTCACCCTCAACTTTCTGTATTTACACAATTGACCCCACATTATATGATCATGACAAAACTCCCCCTCTTAAGAACCTTGTCCTCAAGGTTCACAACTGAAACTGAGGAAATTGGTGAAGAAGATGAACAGTTGGCTCCCATGTGGCTTCCTCTGGTGACAAATTCTTCCATTTAACAAGCCATTCTGTCACCAGCTATCCAGAAGGCAAGTGGTGAAGGCGAGTATCAAGTATAGCCTTTGGAGCTACTTCAACTTCACCCATAGCAGTGGTCAATGGAGGATCGACATAAGCCTGATTAGAAGCACCAAGATGTTTCTTCAACTGAGAAACATGGAAAACTGGAGGGATTCTAGAATGAGGAGGCAAATCCAGTTTATAAGCAACAGGGCCAACTCTGCAGAGCACTTGATAAGGACCAAAGAACTTGGCACTTAATTTGAGATGGCGCCTCACAGCTACATAAGATTGTCTATAAGGTTGGAGGTTGAGATACACCCAATCACCCACCTCAAATGATCTCTCTGAACGATGCTAATCAGCAAAGAGCTTCATCCTTGCTTGAGCTTGCTGAAGATTAAATTTGCATTGTTGAAGCACTTGTTCTCTTTCCAACAACCAATCTTCAACTGAAACAATACTCACTGTAGAATGTGGCAACCCAAGCTGTGGAGGAGAGTAACCATAAAGAACCTGAAAAGGTGTCTTACCCAAGGCATTATGGAAATTGGTGTTATACCACCATTCAGCCAGATGAAGCCATTTGGACCAGAGTGATGGCTTATGAGAAGTCATGCATCTCAAATACCCTTCCATACATTGGTTCACCTTCTATGTCTGACCATCAATTTGAGGGTGATAAGTAGTGTGATGTGACTATGCCCCATCAAGATCCTAAAGAGAGCCCGGACTTCCGAGATGGCTCAAGTGTTGAAGATGGAGTTCAAGTCAATCAAGACGAGCTTCCTCCCGGGCCATCACTAAGGCTCGAGTCAAGCATCCAAGTGGGCTCGAGTCAAGTCAATCAAGGGAGCTCAAGAAGGATTCTTGGAACATGAAAGTCCTTCCAAACCTCGGATCCCTCAATCAAGCCTCAAAGGAGCTCGTTTCTCTTATTGCGGCGCGTCCGAGTGCATGATTTACATTAGAGTTTTTTCCTATGGGTTTTATGACATTTTTAGACTTATTTTAAGGATTTTGGGATTGATTAAGTTTAGAAAAACATTAGGAGGGCAGCCAGCTGTCTTTAGTTTCTTTTTAATGATTTTTGCATTGTTTTTCTTCTTTTTTAAGTGGCCATATAAAAGGGCTGATTAGGGCTTGTTTAGAAAACGTTGAATGAGATTAAGAAATCAGTTTGTGCTCCAAAAACTCTCTCCTCCATTGAAGAAGACGATATTCAATCCACTTGGCTTGTGAGTAACACCAAACTTGCTTTGTGAGTCATATCAAAGCAAACCGGTCTTGTTTCAAGGGTGAGTCATATCTCTTGAATCTCGATCTCTTCTAAACTTGAGTGGTGAGTCATATCCACAAGGGTGTTAGGTGTCTATCCTTCACTAAATTCATCACCATCCATCTCCCCTTCACGAACCCTATCCAAACAACTCATCTCGCTGAATTCCTTCACGGAACTCTCTGCGACGTCTCAGTAACATTGTCATAATTATTGATTTCCAGATCCGTTCATTTTCAAATTTGTAGGGCTTAAACTAGACTTCCAGATCTAACTCCTAGATTTGGAATCATCCAATTTGGAGGTCAGATCCGAGAGAACGACCCCGTGGAAGTCCGGCCGGAATTCTGGAATCTGGCTGTCGTGAGCCCTTGTGTTTGGGAGCCTTCGAAGGGCCTTGCCTTGCACCGAGTCCATCCTTGATCCTAGCCTACATCACAGTGGTAAAATGAAGAGAGTAGCCAAAGACTTGAACAATTCTTGCCATAAATGACTCAAAAAATTCGTATCTCTATCAGTCACAAATCATAATGACAGCAGGCATACCATGCAGTTTGTAGATATGAAACATAAACTCATGAACTACCTTAGAAGTTGTAAAGGGATGAGACAGTGGAATAAAGTGTGCATATTTAGTTAACCTGTCAACCACCACCATAATGGTGTCTTTGCCATTAGACTTAGGCAAGCCTTTTATAAAGTCCATACTAATGGCACTCCAAGACTGAGAAGGAATAGGAAGTGGTTGAAGTAACCTTGGTGTAGACACATGGTCACTCTTATTCCTTTGACAAACACCACATTCCCTGACAAATTTCTCCACTGAGCTCTTCATGTTAGGCCAGAATAAAATAGACTTAAGTCTCTGATAAGTGGTCTGAATGCCAGAATGTCCACCCAATGGATCAAAATGCATAGTTGTCAGTAGTTGAGCATGCAAACTCAAGCCAGTACCAATATACAACCTCCCCTTATATCTCAAAACACTATGCTGAAGAGTATAAGGAGAAGAAGGATCAAACACACTCTGTGCAAGAAGAATATGTGCAACTGAATCTTCTTTATAAATAGCAGCTACCTGTTTCATCCACATAATCCACACTAAGAATAGCTTCACAAGAAGCAGGTACCTGCTCAAACCTTTGAGAAAGTTGTAACACCCCAAATATTTCTTTGAAAGTATTACCGCCAGTGACCTCAGATTCCACATCCGAAGCCACCCAATGCTTAACCATTCATACAAATCATAAAATACACTGATAAAACGAAATATCATAATCTTTATTTAAACCAAAGTCTCGGAATTACATCCGTAAATCCCAAATACAACAGAAATACAGAATATTTTTAATACAACGGAAGTCTTTTAAATAAATAACATAAGGGTCTTGATCGAAGCGATCACCGGCCTAGGATCTTCAACCTGGATAAAACTCTTAAAAACTTCATCTGCCTTCATCGTCGGTTCTAGCCTTCATGGAATAGAAGTTTACCTAATGTGCCGTATGAGACGGATGACACCAGCCAACCATGCAAGGGAAAATAACCGGTTGGTTAGTCTAATGAAAGACTACGCAAGGGTAAAACATAAAGGTTCTAAGGTAGTCGTATTAGGTTAGACCCATCGCTTCTCGAATGAAAGACGATGACGATAGTAAACCTCAATACTTCTACGGAAGGATACGAAATAGAATGATCAAGAGAAGACTCCTAAAGATCGAGTCTTATCGGAAACGTATGAAGAGAAGACTCCAAGAGATTGAGTCTTAACGGAAAGTATGACAAGTGTTCGGGAATATTATAATTTCACACAAGCGTTTAAAAAGACTTGACCATTTGGGTCCACGACCAATCTCACCGTGTAATGCGAATTTAGATTTGGAAGGAGGACTTACTCTAATCGAAGTCCAGACGAGGTTCCAAGTTGTACTTCTCGCCCAAGGTTCATTAATTATGTGCATATCGGCACTTATCTTGTTTTAGTGATAAAGCGTACATTTACGTTACAAGCTTTTAAGATATATCATCTCATCGCGAGAGATATCGAAGGGAATAAATTCTGAATGGCGGCACCAACTGTTGTGCACCTACCCTGAGTAAGGGTACAGTCATGACTAGAGAAAGTACTAGGGAAAAATCCTCCTAGTACCAGTTATAAAGAAACGACTAGACCTCGCAAGGTACATAGCGTTCCTACGAATACTCGTTCTAACTAAACAGTTAAAATCACACAATAGTCCACATCAATACCATTATGGCAATAATATCTATATAATAGCGTTGTTTCTAGCAGTATATACAACCTATTATAATATCACTTTCTTAATCGTATCATTTATAAAATCTGTTCCCAAACGAAAACAATAGTTCATCCCAATTTAATTAACAATTAAACAATTGATAATTAAATGAAACATGGAATGATAAGCAATAGCGAACCGCCACTTGCCTTAGTCTAGACGAACGATTGAACGACGACGGGTTTCTGGGTCCGGAACGGGAACGGAAGACGGATTACAGATTCCTACGACGACGACCCATATGAAACCCTAGGTTAGATTCGACAATAAAATGATATGAATCTAAGAAGGAACGAACGAAATCGAAAGAACGAAGGTCCCGACCGAGACCGGCATGCCCAAGGCCACGATCGCGATTGCCAGAGCAATCCGCGGTCGCGGCAGAGATTCCGCGGTCATGGCCGTCGAGGACAAGGCCACCGCGAGTGTCATGACAGTGGCCGCGGCCGCGGCCGACCTTGTCACTGCTGCGGTCGCGGCAGTTCATGTCCACGGTCGCGGCCATGAACTCCGGCGACTCCAAAGGGAGAAAACTCACCGGCGACGATGCGAGAGGGCTTGGTTTGCGAGGGCTTCAACTCCAGCCTTCCTTGCGCCTCCAATGCACCACTCCAAGGCTGCTACTACTCCCGGCGAGGCCTCCGGCGACACTTCGAAGATTTCCGGCGAGAGCTCGAAACTCCGGCGACTATGGAAAACGAGAGAGAGAGTGAGAGGGATCTCAGATTTGGGTTCCCCTAAACCTCCCAAATCGACCTCCTTTTATAGCCCAAAGGAGGAGCCCTCCCCGCCCAGATCAACGGCGAGTCAGACGATCAACGGCGGCACGGACGACGAGACTCTGCAGACGACGCGACGTTGGC
The DNA here is from genome assembly GCA_027886185.1 of Rheum nobile. Taxonomy (NCBI): domain Eukaryota; kingdom Viridiplantae; phylum Streptophyta; class Magnoliopsida; order Caryophyllales; family Polygonaceae; genus Rheum; species Rheum nobile. The sequence continues at coordinate 22,677 of WOAB01000173.1, read as the reverse complement.
GTGTTGGAGTTTTCTGCGGTCGCGGAACCATTTCCGCGGTCGCGGAGTATTCATGTGCCCAGCTCTTCTGAGAGCCATTTTTCCACGGTCGCGGAATTGCCCTTTCCGCGTCTGTTTGCCCGGGAAAAGGCTTGGCATGGGTTTAAACCACGGAATTTATATATTTGTACCCAAACAAATATTCTAAGCCTCGAAAATACGTCGAATGTAATTTATACCACTCAGGGAAAAATACAGAGATCAAACACGTTACAGAAAATCTGAACTTCTCTGAAAGCGACACGATTATAGAACGAGGGTTGAGGAAATTACCCAAATACTCTTACTAAAGATTGAGGGGTATTACAAAAGTGCATCTGCAACCACATTTTATTTTCCTTTCTTATAAGAAATAGAGTAAGTGAGGCCCAAGAGTTTCCTAACATCCTTTTTCTATAGGTGAGTAGTAATGTGTTGGCCTAACAAATACTTTAAGGATTGATGATCAGTCCTTATAAAGAAATGTGCAGGTTCCAAGTAATGCCTCCACTTCACTACTGCTAGCAGAATGGCCAAAAGCTCCTTCTCATAGGTAGATAGCAATAAATGTTGATCATGTAATGCTTTACTGATGTAGGGGTCTCCCTTGGTGCATCAACACAACACCAATGCCAGAGTCACAAGCATTTGTCTCAATCTCAAAAGCTATAGAGAAATCATGAAGGCCTAATACAGGTGAAGAAGACAACATAGATTTCAAAGACTGAAAAGCATTCTTTGTAACATCATTCCAACAAAAAAATCTTTCTTAAGCAGCTTAGTAAGAGGTCTACTGATCACTCCATATCCTTGAATAAATCTTTTGTAATATCATGTCAAACCAAGGAAACCTCTTAACTCCTTGACAGTTCTAAGAGCATGCCAAGACACCATTGCCTCTATCTTTGTAGGATCTGTAGCAACACCTTCTCCTGAAATAATATGACCCAAATAGTCCACCTGCCTCTAAGCAAAATCACACTTAGATCTTTTAGCAAACAACCCATGCCCCCACAGCTTAACCAATACTGAAGACAAATGCTCCACATGTTGACATGGATCCTTGCTATAAACCAATATGTCATCAAAGAAAACCATGACATATTTCCTCAAATAAGGCTTGAATACATCATTCATCAAGGACAGAAAAGTTGTTGGAGCATTAGTGAGCCCAAATGGCATCACTTTAAACTCAAAATGTCCATGGTAAGTCATGAATGCATTCTTATGAATGTCACTCTCCTCCATCCTCACTTGATGGTATCCAACTCTCAAGTCAAGTTTAGAAAAAATGCCCATTCAACTCATCCAATAGCTCCTCTATATGTAGGATTGGATATTTGTCCTTGACTATAATATCATTAAGTTGCTTGTAATCAATGCAGAATCTCCAGCTTCCATCTTTCTTTTTCACCAATAGAGTAGGAGAAGCAAAAGGACTTCTACTATGTCTAATGGTAGCATTTTTAAGCATGTCATCCACCTGCTTCTCAATTTCATTTTTTTGAACAAAGGGATACTTGTAAGGTTTAGAACATACATGTTGAACACCAGGCTTCAAATGGATTTGATGTTCATGCCCTCTCACTAGAGGTAACCCTTTTGGCTCAGCAAACACATCTTCAAATTGCTCAAGCAATTTAGTTATCTCAGAGGGACAATCTTGTTTCTGCTCCTCTAAGTGAAAACAATGTGCAATTTGAGTTATGAACATTGGAACCTTCTTCTTGAATAGATTTTACAGTTTGGTACCTGACATCATCCTAAGAGATGCATGTTCCTTGAATCATGTCAACACCACTCTATGCACATCCTTCACAAATGACAACTTGAGATGATTGAAATCAAAGGTGAGAGGTCTAAATTCCCTTATCCAATCCACACCAAGTATCATGTCACAACCTCCCAACTTGAGAATTCTAATGTCAAAATTGAAATTAGAGCCTTGCATTTGCCATTCAAACTTCTTGCACAACCGGTGGTTGAACATCTTGTTCCCATTAGCTATTGTCACTGCCATGACCCCAGATTCCTACAGCTCAAATCCAGTCTCAAGAGTTACCCTAGGATCCAAGAAACTATGAGTGCTTTCACTGTCAACCAAGATGACAATTGACTTATTCTTGACCACTCCTTTAATATTGATAGTGTTGAGTGGTAAACTTCTTGTCAAAGAATGGACATAAACCTTTGGTTGCTCCTCCAATCTGTCATCAACTTCCACTTCAGGTTCATTCTCAATCTCACCAATTGCAGTGAACCTCCTCTTCATCAGTAATCAGCAAACTATGTAGTGATTGTACCTTACATTTATGCCCCATAAAGTACTTGTCCCCACATTTATAACATAAGCCCAGAGTTCTTCTATGCTTAGGAAATTGAGTAGAAGGATTTGTTGTATTCACTTTGGCAGGAAAAGTGTTTGTGGATGTACTAGGAGTAGGTAAGGAAGTGTTGTTTGGAAACTGTCTAAAACTAGGTTTGTTTCCAAACCCATTCCGTCTAGGAAATTGGTTGAAAGAACTTGAAGGTTTCCAAGTTGAAGTTTGAGCTTTACTGAGTTTCAAGATTGCATGCACAGTGCCATGATGCAGTCTGGCTTGTTCATAAGCTAAAGCCAAGTAGTTGGGTGATTCAACTTAACTAGTGATTTGATCTCATCCCGCAACCCACTCAAATAGTTTGACACAAAATATGCCTCTAGTAAATGAGGATTACAAGCTAACATATAGGTCTTTAACTCCTCAAACTTCTTTGTATACTCCTCCACACCATTAGTCTGCGACAACTTGTTGAACTCTTCCACCACCTCTGAATTTTGCCTTTCTCCAAACCTAATGCACACAACCTCACTAAATTCTCGCCAATTCACCCCTGGTCTTTGCATCACAAAGCCCTGATCCCAAACATCCGCGCGATCATTCATATACATCAAAGAAATCTCCACTTTATGTTCCTCCAAAATGCCAAAAACACTAAAATATTTCTCACATTTTCTCACCCAACTTCTTGGTTTTCCCCATCAAAACTAGGAAATTCAAGCTTAGGAAATCTAGAGTTACCTCCTCGTTGATCCGATCCCCACTGAGAACTCTTTTCGCTTAATTCCCGACTGCTTTCAGCCACAAAATGCCCAAACGCTCCTCGATCGACGTCTCGGTGGTGGATTCAGGTTGGCATTCACAACTCCTGGAATTGAATTGGTGCCCACATTTGCTCTGGCATTCATTTCCGAAGGATCTTGATCCAATTGGTGCAAAAGATTCCTCATTATACTTGTGAGTGATTCGAATCGATGCTCAGTGTTGCGTTGGCCATTCGCCACTCGATCGGCAAGATCATCAACTTTCTTGTCATTATTTTGTTGCATCGACTCCATCTTGGATCGATTTTCTTCCTACTTCTGCTGGTGATCCTCTAATCGTTTTCCTTGCTTTGTGATTAGACGATTGGTGTTGTTCAAACTCTGATTAGTTGAACTCACCCACTGCTTATTGATCATCTGCTGTTGATGAACAATGGCCTCCAGTTTCTTCAAAGTTTCCTCCATAAACTTCATTCGTGTTCCTTCTGCCATGGCCGAGGCTCAAAGACTCTGATACCAATTGTAACAAACTCAAGGTTGGATAGATGTGAGCTCCAATGGAAGCTCAACTGAGATATGGAAAGATGAGAAAGGCAGGAAGAGTAAGGAAAGAAAGAGAGAAATGAAGAAATGAGTTTGTTGCATTGAATGAATGTCTCTAACAGAATTGCACTGGCCTTTTTAAGGCTAATTAGTGAATTCACACAATTCACCATCAACTTTTTATATTTACACAATTGACCCCACATTATATGACCATGACAGTTACACTAACTAAAATTGGTAGTTTTATACTAGTTAGGTTTAGATAGTTGAGATAATTTGATAATGGTGATTCATTTACATACCTTTTCTTGTTTTTGATATGAAGGAAAGGGATTGTTGGAATACAATAATCACATTCTTAATTGTAAATGATTTATTGATCACGAGATCATGAGTTCGAATCATCCTTATTCTTCTTTGTTGTAATAGTTTAACTAGTGTCTTCTATGGAAAAAACAAACAGTGTAATTTTAATTAGGTATTCACCTCAATTATAATTGGTAACATGAAACTGATAACATAATTGGTAACATGTTTATAAATTTGCATATTTAATTCTAATCATACAAAAAAAAACATATGACCCATATTTGTTAAGATATTAAAATTTATAATTTATCGGGTTAGTTTTCATGCGTGTTCAACAAAGTTTCGTGTTTTCTTTTTAATGATTTATTCTAAAATCTAATTCACATCGATATTTATTAACTTAGATTACACACATTCATTATAAATATATGGCTCATACAATATCAATTGGAACCATGATGAAAGTCATATTGAGTCAATGTTGGAATCTTTCTATGAGGTTTAAATTGTCGAATATATGTCAGACCATCATTATATTATCCACCACTCCAATTTAGGATTCGTTTAGCTTTCAATTAAAATGCATTATGTATTAAATTGATAATTTAATTCAACTTAATACAAGATAATATATTTTAATATATTATTTGAGGGAATCCAAACAAACTCTTATTTGAAGACAATGTGATTACACCTCTTGCGAAAGTTGTCCCTCAAAACCTGCTACGTCCTTTGCTGCCTACATCATAAAATCGTAAACTTGTCCCATGTCAAATTATTGATGTTTGGCGTAACGAAGGCTAGTGGGCTGGGAAAATACAAAGAAGTTGGCTAATTAATCTGCAAGGCTTCAAGCCCACAACCCTTTAAAATCTTGATTTAACTCAAAATATCAGTCAAAAAATTATTATCAATACAGATATGACAACTCATTTATCTATAAGTTACCGTTTAATTTCACTCAAAATGGATTTGAATCTAATCTATATATAATAATTCTCTTTTAGTAGTAGTTATTGTTTTTATATGGTAATAACTAATTTAGTTTACATAAAAAAAAATTTGTTTATTTTACTTATTGTCCAAGATTTGATTTTATATGGTTAAAAATCATTCATCGCTAAAATATGTAATTTATGTTTAACCAAATTTATGCATGGTGCAAGAACATAAGTTAATATACAAACGATTTCTCTATCATATGCCTTCGGATAAGATTATAAGAATCTAGACATAAAATCAAATATAAAAGATAATCCCTATAATTACTTTTGTAATTAACAAATTTAGCAAATGTTTACAACTTTTGGATTCTTATAGCTTGGTGCATATGATAAAAAACAATTTATAAATCACATTGACATAGTTGAAATCTTGACTATAGCAATTTTATGCACATTTATGCCCTCTTATATGAGTAATTATCTTTTAATGCATCGCATCCTAAGTTCCAACTATAATATATTATCTTTGTTATCTTTATTATGACCTCTTATATCTATCTATATATATACTAAAGGAGAGACATAAATCCTACGTGTCGTCCGCACGTTCGATTCACATATGTGTCATTACTATCTAATCATTATCTGCCACATCATCCAACATTTTTTTAAAAATTATAACAATATATCCCATCTTAATTATCATTTATTATAAATTTATTATTTAAAATAATATGTGATAACAAATCAAATTGATATCATTAATATAGCGGATCATATAGTTTTTTTTTATATAATAAAACCCTTAGAAAATTTTAAAACTAATAAAAACTTTGTTTAAAGCTACGACAAAAAAAAAACAAATTTGATTAAAAAAGTATTCCTCACTAACTTACGGATATAATTTAATTTGATATAATTTTTTATATAATAATTGTTAACATTGACAAATACATAATCTATTGTACGTATTAAGTACTATTTTAGATTGTTTACAAGTTTAACTTTATTTAAGATTTGATTAAATAAAAAAAATACCGCTAGATATCACCGAATACAATTCTCCAAACTAAACATATAAATTAACCTTCACGTGAGTCTACAAAATCAACCTACAAATTGGTTTAGATTTCATCAAGAAATTTCACAGTATATCAAAAAAAAAAAACTTAGTCTACAAAGAGTAAAGCATCATAATATATTTTGCTTATAAGAATCTAAATCTTTTAGCTCTAATTTATATAGGAGGATATAATAATAAATAACGAATATTATAAAAAATAGTGTATAATAAACTCTCTATCACAAATAAATTTTGCTATGATATAAAGTTTTTTGTAGCATATTTTTGTAAGATATAATAACTCTAATATATATATATATATAATTTATTATGATATAGAACGCTTCTCACTTCACCTTTATAATTAATTATCTCTCACCACAAATATTACAAAGTCAAGTGTAATTATATCCTTTTCAAAACATATTTGTGTGAAGGAAAAAATCTTCGTTTTACAGTTAATTTAAAATTTTAATCTAATATTTTGAGAAATTAGTTAAACATAGAAACCTTCACTTTGATCAAAATTATTATGTATTACAATTTGATTTTTATATATGATTTTTTTTTTAAATCCCATGAAAAAATCTCATTATTCAATTTTTTTCTTAATATAGTTAAGTATGATATCTATTTAACTTCCAACTTTAGGTTGGATAACTATAATGAAACTTTTCTCCTTAAAGATCATTAAAGGATGCCTCTCAGAATTTACTCAGGAATCTGGTTTGAAACACCTGAGTGCAGCAAGAAGAGAGGAATGTGCTGCTATCCTTGGACTTGCTCAGGGGTCTTTCCCAGTTAAGTACCTTGGCATTCCTCTACACTCTAAGAAGCTTAAGGTTGATGAATATGGACCCTTGTATGACAGATTGAAACAAGTGATCCACTGTAGGAGTGTTATGATCAAGGATCGGGATGGCCACAGTGCAAGAATTGCTCGACAAGGCGCCTCGGAACTCAAGAACGCAGGACAGCAACCCCCAGCAGAATTCCAGAATTTGATCTAACTTCAGTGGGGTCGTTCTCCTTGCTCCGAACTCCGAATTGGGCGATTCCGGCGACAGTAGATAGATATGGAAGTCTAGTTTCTGTCCTCCAATTTTCAGAATTTTCTGGGCGGTGGATCAAAAGATATGATTTTTCTACCGAAGGGTCGCTGGTAGTTCCGGGGAGGAAGTTCAGCAAACTGACGGGTGATGATGGATGGAATCGATTGTGATGGGTGATGGAAGTGAGGGATAAGCAATCTCCTTATGGCTAGATTTGACACACTAGTCACAAGAGAAAGACCTAGGGAGATTCGAGATACAACACACTCAAATCTCTCAAGGGAAGAACTTGATATCACACACAAGTTTGATGAACAAGAAGAAAACTCTAAAACTGAAATATTCTGATTCTGGATTCAATTCAACGTTCTGAACAATGAGCCAAAAGTTTTCCTAATAACCTAGCAATACGGTTATTAAAGAGAAATTAAAGAAAATGCTAATAATTAACCCACTAATCCTAAAACGTGCCCACTAATCAAAACACCAATTAATGGACATTTAGGGAATTAAAATATTGTCTAATAATGTTTAAAAACTCCAACAATAAATCGGAAATAACATCAATCTTCAAATATTCTTCACATGGGCTTTTAACCCGGATGGAGGGCCTAGCCGGGTTCTCTGGTGATAGCATCGGCTTTATAACCCGGATTTGAGTGGTCTCCGGGTTCTTTAGCTTCTTTACAGCCCGGATCTGAATTGGGCCCGTGTTTTCTGGTGGTGTCTGAGGCAATGTCACGGTCTTGGCCTAGCTTCCCGTCTTGGCTTGAATCATCATCTATGTTTGAAGGATCTTCTTGCTTGGCCAAGTCTTGATGGGCCATATTCATATCATCCTCCCTCCCTTGAAAGGGATTCGACCTCGAATCCAGCTCGTCCAAGTCTCTTTCTCCTTCCAAGTAGTAGCTTTCCTTGTGCGGGACACCTCCTTGGCCTACAATAGAGCTACAAGACAAACTATGCAACACCACATCCTTCACATTAATAGGGTTAGCCGTATAAAACGTAGTGAAAGAGGAAGGGCATGCAACAAGTGAAGGTATTAAAGGTTTAACCAAGAGCATATGATGCGAAGCACCACCTTTGTTTCCAATTGCCATCTTCTTACCTTGGCTTTGCTCTATGGGTTGGTTGGCCTTTCTTTGCTCTCTAGCCACATGGTCAGCCATGATTTCGTGTGGCATCATAGGGTGTAGAGTGATGCTCTTACCATTCATGATAAAAGAATACTCATTTGTCACCCCTTGATGGATGACACCCCTATCGAATTGCCATGGCCGGCCTAGGAGAAGGTGACATGCGGTCATGGGCAAAACATCACACACAACCTCATCCACATATTCTCCTATGGCAAACTGAATGGTGGCTTGGTCCTTGACCTTTAGGGGGGTGTTGGAGTTCAACCAACAAAGTGTGTAGGGTTGCAGGTGAGAAGTGGTCAATAGATTGAATCTACTCACCACTTCTTGATCAATTAAGTTACAACAAGAGCCACCATCAATGATGACACTACACACCTTTCCCTTAATGGTACACCTAGTGTGAAAGAGAGTCTCACGTTGACTAGGTGTACTAGGACTTTCCGAGATGGTTAGTGCTCTTTTGACCAAAAAGCACTCACCCTCGGCGGCCACAACATGTAACTCCTCTAAGCCATCCTCATTCTTAACAAGTTCTTCTTCCCATTCATCTTCGGACTCAATGTCCCCTATAGTGTTGAGAAGAACTTGCCTTTTTGAGGGGCAATCTTTGGCAAAATGGCCATGACCGAGACACTTAAAACACTTAAGATCCCTAGCTCGGATCTCCCCCTCCTTTCGTTGGGTTTGATCCGAATTAGGAGCCTCTCTTCTAGGGTGACTTGAGTTGTCACCCCTAGTGGGTTCTAAGCGTCTTGGCATAGGTTGTGGTCCCTTGGAACCACTCGATGCATTTTGCCAAGTCCGTGAGCTTTGAGCTTGGGGACGCTTTGAATGAAGTGCCTTATATATACGATTAGTATAATGAAGCACTTCTTCCATAGGAGTCCCTCTAGAAAAGTGTTGCTTGCTCACTATGGCTCGGAGCTCGGGACTAAGGTTGTTAATGAACTTAGAAATAAGATACCCCTCGGGAACCCTAAGTCTAGACCTAAAGACCAAGGTCTTTAGCTCCATATAGAATTCATCCGGAGTCTTATTCCCTTGCTCTAACAACTCCAACCTCTCATGCACCCTATCCGAAAAGTCTTCCGGAACAAACCTATCTCGAAGGGCTTGCTTGAGAGCTTGCCAAGTGGTGATTTGAGGGTGTCCGAAGTACTCTCGTTCCTCTTTGTCCCCAAGCCACCATTGGTAAGCAAAACCTTCAAACTTAATGGTCGCTATAGCTACTCGTTGAGCTTCCGAGTAGTTATAGTACCTAAAAATTTGATCGGTTTTTTGCTCCCAATCAAGATAAATTTCCGGATCACATTGAAGACCAAAGGATTGTACCTCTAACTTGATACCATGAGGCCGTTGTTGATCATATGCAAACTCCTCACGTTGGCCACCATAGTCCTCCTCATAGTCTTCATAAGCTCTTCGGGGTGCGTAGGGCATTCTTCCTCCTTGGTATTGACCTCGGCCCATGCCTCCTCTTCCGGCCATCCTCCTTCCCGGGTCTTGGTACCCATTGTGTGCATTCGGCACTCCTCTTGGTTCCTCTCTATAGATGGGGTTCGGCACTCCTCTTGTTTCTCCTCTAGGAGTAGTACTTGGCCCTGCCATGTTAGTGCACAAAGGAAACATACTAGTAGAAAAAGGAGCAATGTAAGGAGAAGAGGTGTTAGAGACCAAACCAAACTCTTCCCTGGATGCAGCCACATTCGGTGGAGGGTGATGAAACCCTTCACGGAGAGACACGTTCGTCAACTCTTGAGCTAGAAGCGGTACGGTCACTTGGACCTCTTGAGTGCCGCTTGAGGGTCCGGCCATTGGGAGTGATTGGGCTCCACTTCCTTGAGGTGCACCTTGATGTAGGCTCGGAGATGGACTGTGGGACAACCTCCACTTCTCCTCCATGGTCTGCATGAAGGTAACTTGCGCATCCCGCAAGGCTTGCAAATCTTTGCGAGTTCGCTCTTCAGCTTGGCGCTCTCGCTCTTGGGCCTCATCCTTGGATGTTTGGATAGCCAACAGTATGGCCTCCAAGGTCGATTCCAAGCCATCCTTAGGGTCCTCCGCAGCCACATTCTTCTCCTTGGCTTTCACCATGATTTCCTACACACAAGCAATACCACACAACAGCCCACAAGATCGAAAGACAACAAGTGCTACCTAAGCTAGCAAGTAAGCCACAAATCTGATTTTAAATCCAAGAAAAATTTGTGACCTTTACTAGCTCAAAATATAGGTCAAGGTAGGCTGCCTAGTTTGCTCAATATGACCAAAGACAAGATAAAATTGCACCACAACTTTTAGGCTAATCCTTGTGCTAAATTCCACAACTTTCACAACACAAATGCAAGTACTAAGCCTTTGAAATTTTCTTTACAAAGTTGAGTGACAATTCTGGCCAATTCTCCACACAATATCAATCTTCACAATGTATCCAAATAAAGGAAAGTTCAACACAAGATGATAAACTTGAACAACCACTCTTACAAGCCAAGTCTTTTTCTTTTGTTGTAGGCTTGACTTTTCCGGGTTTTTTTTTTCTTCTTTTGATCTTTCGTCTTTTTTTTTTTTGACACTAGAACAACTGAATTAAACTGGAAATTACAGAAAGAAAAGTCGGATCAACACTTAGAAATTTTCAAGGCCTTTCCTACGCAAGTATGAAGTTAAGTGCTTCGGTTGGCTCAAGAACAAACCCTAGGCTGATTATATGCCAAATACCAATAGAAAATGACTCAAAATAACCTAATCTATATGATCTAACAAGGGTACGGCTGGTTGATGCAAAGGGATGCCAAAAATTTGAATTTCAAAGTAAGTAACAACCGAAACAAGAAACCCTAGATTTTAGGAAGAAAATCCTACCCAAATCTCCTAGTGATGCTCGGCGGTTTCTACCCTAAAACAACTGAAAAGAACTCGTCCCTTTCCTTCCCTATGCAGACTCAATGACTCAAGCAAACAACAAGAAGGAAACGATGCAAAACAAACCAAGACACTACACATAAAATCATGCAAAGACACGAAATGGTGAGCAAGTAAAGAACCGATTTTTCTATAGATTTAAAGGCAAATTTGAGAGCAATACTTACGTAGCTCTGATACCAAATGTTATGATCAAGGATCGGGATGGCCACAGTGCAAGAATTGCTCGACAAGGCGCCTCGGAACTCAAGAACGCAGGACAGCAACCCCCAGCAGAATTCCAGAATTTGATCTAACTTCAGTGGGGTCGTTCTCCTTGCTCCGAACTCCGAATTGGTCGATTCCGGAGACAGTAGATAGATATGGAAGTCTAGTTTCTGTCCTCCAATTTTCAGAATTTTCTGGGCGGTGGATCAAAAGATATGATTTTTCTACCGAAGGGTCGCTGGTAGTTCCGGGGAGGAAGTTCAGCAAACTGACGGGTGATGATGGATGGAATCGATTGTGATGGGTGATGGAAGTGAGGGATAAGCAATCTCCTTATGGCTAGATTTGACACACTAGTCACAAGAGAAAGACCTAGGGAGATTCGAGATACAACACACTCAAATCTCTCAAGGGAAGAACTTGATATCACACACAAGTTTGATGAACAAGAAGAAAACTCTAAAATTGAAATATTCTGATTCTGGATTCAATTCAACGTTCTGAACAATGAGCCAAAAGTTTTCCTAATAACCTAGCAATACGGTTATTAAAGAGATATTAAAGAAAATGCTAATAATTAACCCACTAATCCTAAAACGTGCCCACTAATCAAAACACCAATTAATGGACATTTAGGGAATTAAAATATTGTCTAATAATGTTTAAAAACTCCAGCAATAAATCGGAAATAACATCAATCTTCAAATATTCTTCACATGGGCTTTTAACCCGGATGGAGGGCCTAGCCGGGTTCTCTGGTGATAGCATCGGCTTTATAACCCGGATTTGAGTGGTCTCCGGGTTCTTTAGCTTCTTTACAGCCCGGATCTGAATTGGGCCCGTGTTTTCTGGTGGTGTCCGAGGCAATGTCACGGTCTTGGCCTAGCTTCCCGTCTTGGCTTGAATCATCATCTATGTTTGAAGGATCTTCTTGCTTGGCCAAGTCTTGATGGGCCATATTCATATCAAGGAGTGCAAGGAATATCTCTTATGCAGGCAGGGAACAAGTGATCAGAGCTGTGCTTGAGGGGGTCATTTCTTTTTGGATGCAGATTATTCCTATTCCTAAGAAGGTGATTAGAAGGATTGAGAGCTTATGCATATCCTACTTGTGGTCAGGAAATCTTGACAGTGGTAGAAACTTGGTGGCTTGGAGCAAAGTGTGCCAGGAGTTTGATAATGGAGGGCTTAATTTCAAAGAGCTCCTCTCTTGGAATAAAACTCTACTCTTCAGGCTTGTCTTTGATTTGCACTGGGAGAAGAATAATTTGTGGACCTTGTGGGTCAAACAGAACATTACAAAGAGAGGTGATATCTGGAATGTTGAGCTACCTTATTCCTGCTCTTGGCTGTGGAGAAACCTTACGAAGATTAGGGACAAAGTTCAGCAACTACAACAACCTATGACAATGCCCCTAATCACAAAGAGCAATGGCAAACTCAACACTGCTGGCCTTTATTCTCTGCTGAGGCCCAGAGAACATCATATTCCCTGGTGTGGTGTGATATGGAAAGGAATCCATGCAAGGAAATGGAGTTTTATATGTTGGCTGGCTACTCTAAAAAGACTTCCAACAACAACTAAATTGCACAGATGGGGTCTGATTGGGAATCCGAGCTGCTCCTTATGCTTGAGAGGTGATGAAGATGAAGACCACCTCTGGTTTGGCTGTTCTGTTATTGCAAACATCACAAATAAAGTCCTGGAATGGCAGGGAATTCAAACAAGGAAACATAATCTTGTTGCTTGGTGGGAGTGGTTTGCAACTTGTGACAAAAAGGAGAATAACATCTACTTGTCTAAGCTGTTGACTATTATGGATGTTGTTTACTTCACTTGGCAGCTGAGAAATGAAGTAATATTCAGAGGCGCCATTGTGGATGAGGAAGCTGCAGTTACAAAGATCATCCAAGTTTGCAAATTCAGAATTTTACACAAGCTTTCCTTAGGTGGTAGGAGAGGAAGGGAAATGAGGAGGAGACTTGGACTTTGATTGCTTGTGATTATTTCTTGTGTTTGCTTTGGTCCTGCTTTGTGTTTTTAGTGTTTTGAGTGTTTTGTTGAGATTGGTCTTGTGTAATTTTTTAGACCTTTTGTTCGTTTGTTTTTTCAATAAAATTTCTTACCACTTGGCTAAAAAAAAACTATAATGAAACTTTTCGTTTATTGTTTTCTTTCATATTGTATGACATGTTTATCAGCACTAATGTGTAAAAATTAGTGAATAATTATTTTTGAATGCATCGCATCCCAACTTCCAACTATAATCTATTGTCTTCATGTTTAACCAGATTTGGGCCTTGTCCGATTTGGGCCTAAAAAGATTTACGTATAGAACTCCATTAAAACATTTTTGAAGAGTTTGTAACGCTGCACGACATCATATTAAATTGGGCCTAGTCCAAGATACTTAATTCAACATAAACATTTTTATTAGTCGTCACTTGACAAACCCATATATACATTCCCTATCAACAAGACAATGACTATATTTTATGCTATTTTCCCCTCAATGATCTAGATTTAATAAGCTAATATTACAAAATTGGAAATTGAGATTCCAAATTTCATATTATAGAATTCAAGTTATAAAATCAAGGTTAATCTCCCATCTCAAACACAGTCTACCTACCGGTAAGTCCTTTAATAACTCTCATAATTGTTGGGGGGAGAAAACTCATGTTGGGCCACAACCACCAAGCCCAACACATAAACTCAATGGGATTTCATCCTAAAATCAATTGGTAATAGGAGGAGTAATCCATGTACTTATATGCTAGGCTTGTAACCTCCACAATTCCAATGTGGGATTCACATGTGACCCCAACAATCTCCCCCTCACTTGTGAATCCATCACAAACCGGGCCACCACGCACCTAAACCACCAAGAGTCATCATTTGACTTGCACGTCTACACTGCGTGCTCACTCTTGGAATTGCGACCACCACGCAACGGGTCAAAGGCTAACCCGTTGGAGAGCACCGTGATGTCTGTCTCTACCTGGTGCAACCGGCCCATGCCGAACCATCGACTCTGATACCACTTGTTGGGCCCGGAAGCGCAAATTTGAGGCCAATTAGGAGTAATGACAATTTCGCTGACAATCAAATGACATCCAGAAACAACGACAAACACAGAATCTCAGGATAACCATATCACAGACAAACTCAAGCAACAGAATAATCACAATAACCAACACATAAATTTAACGTGGGAAAACCCTCAATCACGAGAGGGGAAAAAACTCACGACCGGCCAACCAAGCCAATCAATCCACTAATCAACAAATCAGTACAAGCGTTTCCGCAAATTCGAGGCCAACTAGGAGTAATGACAATTTCGTTGACAATCAAATGACACCCAAAAACAGCGAAAAACACAAAATCTCAGGATAACCAGATCACAGACAAACTCAACCAACAGAATAATCACAATAACCAACACAAGAATTTAATGTGGGAAAACCCTCAATCACGAGAGGGGGCAAAACCCACGACCGGCCAACCAAGCCAATCAATCCACTAATTAACAAATCAGTACAAGCGTTTAACAATACAAGTCTCACACACAGAAGACAAACATGGAGATCTCAAACACCCCTCTAAATACAACCCGATCTAGATAGGATTCCTCTCCAACTAACTAAACCACTTGTTCATGTGATTAGAGATTCCAAAGAGAGATGAACTTACCAAACCCTTGTTGATAACGAGCTATCTGGATTCAAGAAACGACCTCCAAGGCTAAAGAAGTGCAAACCTGCTTCTTCTTCTTTCTTTTTCTCTCCTCCAAGCTCCCTTTTTTTTTCTCCTCCTTTTGCTGGCTGCACACTCAAGAAGCTCAAATGCTTCTTTTTTTGTTGGTTGGTGGCTGCTACACACCATAACCCCTTCAATTTGCTATCTAACCTAGCAAATGAGTTTGGGCTGGATCTTTGGGCCCATTGGCCCAACAATCTCCCCCTCCAGCCCAAGGGAAAGACGTCGTCATCCTGGCCTCACCTGCATCTGAGTCCCGTCCCGTCATCGTGGCGCGGAACCGATGCTCGCCAAATATCATCATCACTACCACCCTCTAGTTCCCCCTCCTCCGTAACTCTCTCGTACACTGAGGTAGGATATACGGTGGACTCATACTCCTCTCTCTCTCTGACCTCCTGGCAGTTTCTTCAGTCTGTGTTGGCTCTGTAGGAACGCATATTCGATATGTAAACTGCAAGAATAAAACGCACAAGAATTAAACGAGATTATACCGAACGTAAGAACGAAGCAGAGTCGAGAACGAGATCTCTCTCCTTAATTCTGAAAACGCCCCGTATTACGACGGTTTGATGGCGTTCTGAATCTCAGGATACAACTGCTTGACGACTTCTGTGATGCGTAACCAAAACCCAGAAGGCTACGAACCAATACTGTGGAGTACTCTCAGACTCGATATTTGAAAAACATAGAGGAGGGAGGAAGATTGTTGTGTGTTCGAATTAGAGGTGTTCTGTTCTCTTATAGAGCTTTGGAAAGGAGGAGACAAGACATATCTTTCGTCTTCAATGTAGAACGTTACAAATCTATTTTGACCGTTGCAGATCTTTCGGTATTTAATGGAGGAAGATTTGGTCTGCAGCTCATATCTCTCCATGTACCAGATCAAGGCCCATTAATGGGCTTCCGGATTGGCCCAAAAGGATAGGTCCCAAGCCCAAGCCCGGCTCGGCTCGGCGCGCGTGGGCTTGATGAGCTAGGTCCTTTCCCCATTGAAAATGGGTAATGACCCAAGGCCACAACCTTGTGTCCATTTCTCCTCTATATATGGTGGTGTTTCTACCTCCAAATTTCCAATGTGGGACAAGAAGTTTGCCCCCACATTTCCCAAGTTTTGCACTTCATGCAAGCTACTTTGGGCCTCTATTTCTCATTCAAACGGAAATCATTTTCGTCGTATGAGTACATTACGAGAATGTGCTCGCGTAGAGGAAGCCAATGCTTCCACTTTCCGGTGTTGACAATGGACGGAGCCCATCGGAATTGTGCCCGGAAAAGTGACCGGCGCCACATTCAAATAATGAGTTCCAACAGGCTCCCCTGCTCAGATCTTTCATCAGCTTTAACACCTAATGAACACTCCTTTGACATGGGTATCACATCAACACCATCCTCTGAAGTAAACTCCACACTTGTGCCATCCCCTTTTGACGTCTCAGAAGATCCGCTGAATCTTGTTTGCTTCACAGACAAACTATCATCACAAGTGTTCAAGGTCACACCGGCAACAGAATTGAAAGACTTCTTTGCCTGAACATGCAGCCTCATCTCACTCAAGCATGCCGACTGCCTATGCATCCAATCAAGTGAAGTATCATCTCGAGCTCCACTCAAGTCTTCCTTGATATCCCACATTTGAGTTTGGTACAAAGTGTCTTTCAAACTACCCCTTGCAATCACCATGGAACCTTTGACGAGTTTCCACTTCTTATCACCAAAGAAGTTCTTGTAGCCCTCCTGATCCAAAACATTTAGAGAAATCAGATTCACCCGCAGATCCGGTATATGACACACATTCTTCAATGTCAACGTGCAACCAATATCTGTCTTCACACAAACATCACTCATACCAACCACCTCTGCATGACTGGCGTTACCCATCTTCACCGTGCCAAAGACTCATGCTCTGTACCTAGTGAATGTTTCCTTCCTTGATGTATAGTGGTAAGACGAATCAGAGTCAACAATCCACTCTACACAAGTATGTGGCTCACAACTCTGAGCCTGAACGCAAGAGAGAACAACCAATGCATCCTCATCACCATGCACAGTTGCAGTGGTGTTTTCATCATTTTCCTTCTGATTTTTCTCCTTCCAATGTTTACAATTCCTCTTGATATGGCCTTCCTTGCCACAAAAATAACAAACATAGCTCCCTCTGGTCTGCGATCTACTCCTCGAGTCTGTCACCAAAGCCTGTGACGTATCCATGCCCATATCCTTCCTCCTAGTCTTCTCATTGTAGAGACTATCCTTCACTGCAGATAAAGATACAACACCACTCAGAGCAGAATTGTTGATCGATACCACCAGAGTCTCCCAACTGTCAGGCAAAGAACTCAAGAGCAATAAAGCTTGTAACTCATCATCAAGGACCAACTTCATGGTGTTCAACTGATTCACCAATTCATGAAACTCACTCAGATGCTCTGCAATAGGCTTTCTGTCTTTGTACTTGAGATTCACCAGCTTTCTAATCACAAAAGCTTTACTCTGGGCTAACTTCCTCTCATACATATCTTCTAATTTTTTCCACAACACCTGTGCATCCGTCTCGTTGCTAATATGGTGATAAACACAGTTATCCACCCATTGTCTGATGGTTCCAATAGTCTTTCTGTATAACTTCTTCCAGTCACTCTCAGATGTCTCAGTCGGCCCTTTTGATCCCAACTCAACCGGATCATACAAGTCCCTGCAGTACAACAAATCTCTCATCCGCGACTTCCAAATCGAATAATTTGAAGCCGTCAACTTGATCATTGTACCCGCAAAGTCTTCAACTTTCATTGTCATTTCCACTCTTAATGCCCACAATCTCAACACAACCAAAAGTTCCGATACCACTTGTTGGGGGGGAGAAAACTCCTGTTGGGCCACAACCACCAAGTCCAACACATAAGCCTAATGGGGTTCCATCCTAAAATCAATTGGTAATAGGAGGAGTAACCCATGTACTTATATGCTAGGCTTGGAACCTCCACAATTCCAATGTGGGATTCACATGTGACCCCAACTGTGTTTATCCACCACCGAGAATTGAAGAAGCAAGGGGTGCTTCTTGGAGTGAGATGGAGATTGTTGGGGTCACATGTGAATCCCACATTGGAATTGTGGAGGTTCTAAGTCTAGCATATAAGTACATGTGTTACTCCTCCTATTACCAATTGGTTTTAGGATGGAACCCCATTGGGCTTATGTGTTGGGCTTGGTAGTTGTGGCCCAACAAGATTTCTCCCCTCAACAAGTGGTATCAGAGCCGATGGTTCGGCATGGGCCGGTTGCATCAGGTAGAGACAGACATCACGGTGCTCTCCAACGGGTTATCCTTTGACCCGTTGCGTGGTGGTCTCAGTTCCAAGAGTGAGCACGCAGTGTAGACGTGCAAGTCAAATGATGACTCTTGGTGGTTTAGGTGCGTGGTGGCCCGGTTTGTGATGGATTCACAAGTGAGAGGGAGATTATTAGGGTCACATGTGAATCCCATATTGGAATTGTGGAGGTTTCAAGGCTAGCATATAAGTACATGAATTACTCTTCCTATTATCAATTGATTTTAGAATGGACCCTCATTAGACTTATGTGTTGAGCTTGGTGGTTGTGGCCCAACATGAGTTTTCTCCCCTCAACAATAATGGCTTATAAGTTATAAGTATGGAATTTATTTACCTATATCCTAGTTAACAATTCATTTTTCACAAAATATTCCCCTACATTTATTTATCTAAGTTTTTTGTAATATTTAAATAAGGCTATACTATTCTATTTCAGAAAATAATTTCCAAATTATAATTCTTATTCAATGTTAGAGTGACCGAATAAATAATTCATTTTCCTCGATAACGATTAACGACCTACACTGGTGGTTAAAATATTGTAATAAATCTTAATTTCTATTTTATTATTATTCATCATTTGACTCTCTTACCGTATAAAGACTATATATAATTTATTGTTTGTAAATTCTTAGGAATAGATCGACGTGATCTTATAAGTTGTGATTAAGGTCTACTTGGAAGTCAAGGTATTTTATATTTTGTTAATCAGGTTGTATACGCGTCAGGCAAAACAAGATGAAACTTCCCAATCTATAAAGATTCCATGAATTAAATGATAATTAGCTGTTAAACCCGGAGATTATGTTTCGCATTTAATGAAGTAATTAATTAAGCGTTCATGTTCGTGTGGTAAGATTCTGCTGTACCACTCCATCATGTGCTCTGTGCAACTCAGAGATGCACTCATTTCTTAATACTTAAAATTCACTAGTATAAAATATTACGGAGTACTTTCTTGGAACATAATTTGATTCAATCAGATCGCACAAATTCACAAATCATATAACTAACTTAATAGCTCATATCATAATAATACAGATTTTCCATTGACATTTGTATATAGTTAAGGTTATGGAAGTCCCTCTCTTGCAATTTCCCATTTGTAATAATCTTAATAATACAGTTTTTAAGATGATTTACAAAATTAATGTTTGAGGTTGCGTTTAGTGTGAAAAGAAATGAGGGTGATTGATAATTAGTGAGAGATGTAGTTTTTATTATTTGGTAGCATTTCAAACGTTACTTTTTAAAAAAGTTATTTTCATTAGCGTTTTAATTTAAGTTATTTTCAGTCATTATTTTAGCTGCTACTGTTATCATTGTATTAACCACTACTGATACCACTTGAAATGTCAAACAAGGCCTAAATTAGTGTCCTACAATTATAATTTATGGGTAGTTCCATAGTTGTATCTAATGGCACAATAAGTGCTTAATTAATTGCTAACTATGTGGACTTTTATCTGTACAAGTACATGCAATTTTAAGATCCGTTTGGATTCCTCAAATAATGTTTTAAAATGCATTATCTTGTATTAAATTGATGATTTAATGCAATTTAATGTATTCTCTGAGAGAATTCAAACAGACCCTAACTCAAAAACTTAATTAGTGAAATTAAATATTACAAATAGATTTGAAAGATATGCTATACATTGATAAGTACGTAGGTTTCGATTTGTGACAATGACAAATCAATTTCTTATTGTACTTCCATTTTAAAACATATGATACACTGATCGATCCAATAATATTATCCACTTACACAATCAACTCATATATTACTTGAAAATGATACATGATACAATTAATATTAAGCTGTGTACATAAACACACCCAACTCAGTAACTCGAAATTACCGAAATTTTCTTACAAATACATACTTAAATATGAACAGACTTTAGTAGACATTGGTGTCATCAAATCAAATTACCCCTATCACTCCAAACAACGTACGCCAAATATGAATAATTTCAAGGCAATACATTTGTATAAAAAGTACGATTAATTAGCTCTCTAATCCTCTACGAATGCTCATAACTCGTTCTTGTTCAAGGAGGTAACCAAGAGAAAGTTGTGATAATGATGTTTTTGTTTTTGTTGTTTCGTTATGATCACGATAATCAGTGTCGTGAGAGGCCGGTTTTGAGCAGAGTGAATGGAGCCAAGACTTGGGCTTGTGGGTGACGTGGCTCTTCTTCAGCCCTCCGATTGCCAGGTGGCGCTGTTGTGGCGGTTGTTGTGGTGGTGGAGAAGTTGTTGAAGTAGTTATGGAAATGTGTAGTGTGCTTGGAGCATTAAGCAAGCTTTGTAGGGTGACTCCTCTCCTCCTCCTTTGGTAGAAATATGGTGTCTTTGTAAACGGTTGAATTAAGCAAATACATATCCAAAGATTTGAATTTAAATACACAAAACAAATTAACTACGACGATCTGACGTGAAGTGGGTCACCACGTCACCCCTTATTACATGCAGAATAATGCAATTTAATGCATTATGGAGTGCGATCCAAACGTATCCTAAGTGACTAGACTTGAAAAGCTCAACCCTATTACATGTTAGCAAAAAGTGTTCATCTTTAGCTAAAAAAATCCAAGATAGTTTGACATGAAACAAATATTTAAAAAACCCTGAAAATGCAAAACCTACCAAAGAAATTTTAGGGTAGATACAACTTATAACTACCCAACTCGTAAATAAGTCAAATCAAATGCTTGACACACCTACAGAAACAGAATTGAATCTAACTATACACTAATCTACAAGTACTAATTGAGAATGAAAGTGAAAGAGAGGAAAAAAATTAACCTCATAGGAGAAGGAAGAAGAAGAGGAAGCAGGAGCAGTAGAAGTGAACAATGTGGAGAAGGAGAGTACTGATGAAGATCCTGTTAATTCAAGATCAAGATTCCTTGCATTCATCAGTTGTAGCCCCAATGGCCATCCATCATCCTACAAAAAATAATTAAGACTTAGAAATTAGAAACAATAAAATTTAATTTCACTATTTCAGCTACCATTTGTATGAATCCAAATTGGAAGTATACCATCATGATTTCTTGAAAATGTTGAGCACTGTGAAGCTAATTGAGGCCTATTTAAAGCTAGCTTGCCAAAAGAAGCTTCTTGGAAGTAAATTGGACAATCTTGTTATGTTGTATTAATTTGCTTGTTGTGGTGACAGCCAGAATCACAGAGGGAGAGCTGTTGCTGAGCTATGGCTGTCTTTACAAGCAATTTAAGAGGTGAGGTTTTTAGATAATTTATTTATTAATTAATAAATTAGCAAGTCAGCTCAACTGAGATTGTAACAGTTATTAAAAGGGAAAAGTCACCTCACATGAGACATAGATTAATAAATACTTTAATGTACTATAAATAGTTGAATAAGTGGTGGAGTATATAGAGTACGTGTGGGATAAATGTATAAATTATTATATGCAACCCTTCATATTTTTTCCACTTGTATCATAATAGGATGGAGGAGATTGAGAGAAAAGTAGTAAATTAGGGACAATTATTTCAATGCAATCCATGGGTTTATAAATAGATGATTGTAACAATCACTTCTAACATCCTAGCCTATATTCTACTCATTGTTATTCATCAAAGGTCTACATTGCAAATTTGCATAAATGTAACTGTATCCTCTTCAACTCTCCAAGCATGTATGTCACTTTTCCAAGTACTTGGAAGAAACTCCTTTAAAAATAAAATAATACTTGCATGAATCCTTTGTGAATCTCCAGAGGACATATATTAACCAGGAGCAAGCATTTATCAGAGTTCAGACACAGAAAGAAAGTATTGAAAAGCCAGAAGAAGTTTAACACCCTTCATAAGGTGATTGTTGTAAATTAGGCTGTAGACACAAACCACAAGGATTGTTTTAGCTTCAAAATCCGAAAATCCACAGAAAAGCCACAAGATATAGCTTCAAGTTCCAGCATAAATAGATGGAACATGTAGATATCAACTGTATTCAAGTCGAAATATCTCACAAACTATAAGCATCTCACTCAATAAGAGAAGGAATTCTGAACCCGGCAAAAAATGCCAATAAGCCAATGCTTAGTAGACTCGGCTTTTGATCACATCAAGACCCATTTCAGTTGGGTCGGTTGCCTGCAACTCAACTTGGATTCCATCAAGCTCCCTCTTGAATCTCTCCTTGGAGCTAGCGTAGATCATCTTGCTTCTGACCCTTGATGTGTCAGGAGACCTTTCAAAAAGCCAATGTGAACCATGAGAATGAAGGAATTAAGTGCCAAAAGATGGTTAAATGAGA